>JANAVB010013068.1:0-25892 GCA_029216955.1 Iris pallida | reverse complement strand
AAGGCCCAAACCGCACCTAGCTCTCGGCCTAGCCCGAGAGTTAACCTCTGCTGCAGCCGAGGATGAGAAGTAACCCGAGAACGAGGAATTCGTATATATGCGGTTACTTATATATATATATGTCGAGTATGAGATCGAGAGGATCGCGAAAAAGCTCAAAACCCTAGCGCCAACCCTGGCGACCAACCCCGACGTGCGCGCGGCCGCTAAGGGCTACCGTCGGCCGGCCAGGTCGCCACCGATCCGCGCGCGCGGGGCAAACCAATAGCAGGACAGCACAGCGACAGCCATCCGCGGGGCCGACTTCGCGGTGTTATTCCGTCGCGCTCGCTCGACCATTTTGGGAACCGATTCTTCCGGTACGCACACAACCTAACCAACTTTGATATCTGTCATTTAGTTCAAATCGAAGTAGTCTGTATTAGACGAGAGATCGAACCCAAGTTCAGTAAAAATTCTGTCCCGAAAGAGGACCAATAGCAGTCCAATCATCCGAGTTTGAAGATCGATTCCGATCGATCTTGTGCCAGAATAAAAATTCTACTTGAACATAGTTAGAGACAACATGTAGGACTTCACAACCCTTTTTGTGGATTTGGAAATCATCGACTACGTGTCGAGAAATCGAATTCCAAAGTTTGACAAAATCTGTTTTTAAAATCAAGAAATCTCTCGATACGACGTGCGTTCCGCCAATCCGGGTGACGTGGTCGCGAACCGAAAGCATCGAAAGCTGCTTAACGGCTTCATGGTCGTGTGGGCTTTGGCAGAATTCAAATTGGTCGCGTGTGCGCGACGAATTTGATGCGTATCCGTCGAAATTCACCGTATCGTGCACTTTGCAAATTTCGCAATTATTTTGTGTACGCTCGTCAGATCGAGACGAAACTTGCGCCAACAGGACAGTATCGTTTTTCTGGTCCTACATACCAAGTTTGCTCCAATTCTGAGACAGTTGAATCGTACGTCGTTTTGTGGGCCCCACGGTCTCACTCAACGGACGATTTTGTGCACGGCCCGCCGAAATCCAACTTTGGACATACGGTTGGGTCCGTATCGGAAAACTAGATTCGTAGACATGTAGTTTGACGACTTTAGAGACCGTTGACTCTGGCACGCTTTTCGGTACAAAGCGGGTCCAACGGCGGACATCGTTTTGGCCCAAAATTACCGTTTTACCCCTGTCCAGAATTGGACTTAAGGACAGGCAATCCTAGGTAATTTGACTATTCTGAGATCATTGGTATTGTCTATTTCAGCATCCGGGGACTGTTGTACGGGTTTTGACTATTGTGGCACATTGAGTAGTTCAGATTGTCGTTTTCACCAACAGAGGACCACAGGCGAGTACAGTTTATTGTCTGCATTTCGATATTGATCTTTACTATATTTTATTGATTAGTCAGTGGTTATGTGATTTTATACTCTATTATAAATTGTTGAGTCGGGAATGAGAAGTACCAAGGATGTGTGATCCGACCATAGATAATGTTTATTTTCATGCAGTAGACATCGTAGACAGTGCTTATTTTCTGCAGGAGACATCGTAGACAGTGCTTATTTTCTGCAGTAGATATCGTAGACAGTGTTTATTTTTTGCAAGTAGACATCATAGACAGTGCTTATTTTCTGCAGTAGACATCGTAGACAGTGCTTATTTTCTGCAGTAGACATCGTAGACAGTGTTTATTTTCTGCAAGTAGACATTGTAGACAGTGCTTATTTTTTATGCAAGTAGACATCGTAGACCGTACGTTGTAGTACCCCAGACCGATCACATATCAAAGGTACTTCTAACAGTTGGGAAAAGTATTTTTGTGTCTATTTATTGATATTGGTTTTCCGTATTTACTGTTTATTTTCAAAACTCATGATTGATGTCTAACCTCTGTTTTATAGTCATTTTCTTTATTGAAATTGCATTCAGTGAATTGTGCTCGTTCCATTCCTAACTGGAAACCATATTTTTCAGGTTAGCCGTAGATTTACTTAGCATGGGAGATACGGGGATATTTGCAGACAAGGGCCTAGAGACTAGCTAGAAAGTCGAGTTATAGTCATTCAATATTTGTACGAGTTTATATTTTCTGCAAATGTAAAACTTGTGATCATTGTAAATTAAATTAATTTTGTTAATGAGTATTATTTGTGATTCTGATCTTCATGGCCGTGACAGCGTTCTACCGCCGACACTGCGGCGTAGGCTGGCTTGGACACGTCTTGTATCCGTTTAAAAAAAAACGGGTGCGGGTCGTGACAGAAGCGTCAGGAATGATTCGGGAGCATCGGGGAGGTTTTGTCGATTCAACCCGAGATATTTTGATGGCACGGAGGACGCCATCACGGCGGATGCATGGCTTCAGGACACTGAGGCCATATTGACTGCAGCTAAGGTTCCAGCAGAAGAGAAGGTTTACCAGGTCAGACTGATACTTCAGGATCTCGCCCGCGACTGGTGGGCATCAGAAGAGGTTGGACTGAGGCGTCCTGTTTAGGGGTGGGCATACGGTTCTAGGACCCGCGGTTCTGACCCGACCCGAACCGTAAAATGTCTAAACAAGCCGGTTCCTAAATTATGAAATTTAAACGGGGCGGGTCGGGGCGGGTCGGGACGGGTCGTGTGACATTAACAGGTCGGGGCGGGTCCTATTTTCAAAATAAACGGGGCCTCGGTCCGACCCGTTTCTAGGAGTATAGTTTTTTATATCAATTTTTAGCATTTTTTGTTATTATAGTCTATACATAATAAAATCTCTTATTGTTTACTAAACAAATTCTAGAAGTTTGGGAAGACATTAGACTTGTTTTGTCTTACAGACAATATAACATATGTAAATGTTTACTATTATAGAATTTTTTAAACTTTTTTTGGACTCGTTTGGACCCGCGGGTCGACCTGTTTTGGACCCGTTTCAAACGAGTCTGGTCCGGTCCGGGTCCAATGTTTTTTGGACTCGTCCCGCCCCGCCCCGCCAAGTAATGGGTCCGGTCCGGGTCCAACAAATTTGGGCCCGGTCCGACCCGTGCCCACCCCTAGTCCTGTTCCCTGGGATAGCTTCCGTACTAGATTTAAGGCCAAGTACTTTGGCACAGTAGCACGGTATGAGCTACAACAGAGGTTTATCAGTCTCAAGCAGGCTGGGAGGACGGTGGATGGATATGCAGCAGAGTTCTGCAGACTGAGTCGGTTTGCACCGACGATGGTAGCTACAGAGCCAGAGAAGGCTATGAGGTTCCAACAGGGACTTCATTTGGAGATTCTACAGCTAGTGGAAGGGCATGATTATCAGAATTTTGATGTCGTTTTAACGGCAGCTCGGAGGCATGAACTCACTCAACAGAGTTGGTGACAAGACATGGGGGCCAAAAGAGGACTCATTCCCAGAGCAGAGGCGGAGGAGCAGTACAGCGAACATCGGCACCAGCGCCCGGTATCCGTATTCATGAGTCAGGAGCGCCACGGAGGACGACAGTATCTGAGGTATCAGCACCAGTTCGGCATCAGCAGCAGCCGAGGAACTAGCAGCAGTGCCAGGAGGCGTCCATTGGATGTACTTATTGTGGTAAGAGAGGGCACACTAGAGATGTGTGTCGTTCAGCTAATGGGTTATGCATGAGGTGTGGCAGTCCAGACCACAGGATTGTCAATTGTCCTATGATGCAGAGGCCAGGAGGGCCAGTTCAGCAGCTTCCAATATTGCTAGCTCCAGGGGCAGCC
Organism: Iris pallida; assembly: GCA_029216955.1. Lineage (NCBI taxonomy): Eukaryota > Viridiplantae > Streptophyta > Magnoliopsida > Asparagales > Iridaceae > Iris > Iris pallida. The sequence continues at coordinate 22,174 of JANAVB010013068.1, read as the reverse complement.
CCGAACAGAGGACCAGCATTGGCCGTAAGGCCACTAGCCCAGCGTCTACCCACGCAGGCTCAGATGTATCGCCAGGCACAGAACCAGGAAGGTCCGTAGAGGCCGCAGGCAGCATGGTCGAGGAAGGCAGCAGGAGGGAGCTTAGCAAGGCCAGGGCCAGGCCTTCACCTTATCACTGGAGGATGCGTTAGCTTCGTGCGACGTGGTTGCAGGTAATATTTTTGTTACCTCTTTTCCTGTAGTAGCATTGTTTGATTCGGGGGCTACCCACTCTTTTATATCTGCACGATTTGCGACACGTATTGGATTGGAATTCGAGGCATTGCTAGAGAGTAAATATACTCACTAGTAATGGGCTAGTAGGAGTTAGCAGAGTGTGCTTGGCGTGTCCAGTCATAGTGAGTGGGCGAATATTTCTCGTATCTTTGATTGAGTTTCCCATGGGCAACTTTGACGTTGTCCTAGACATGGACTGGTTGAGAGACAGTCATGCGACGATAGATTGTCGGGGAGGTAGGGTAGAATTTAATATACCTGGCGTAGAGGAGTTTGTCTTTGTTCGATCATTGGGGGATCGACCCAAGGGCATCGTTGCAGAAGCATTATCAGAGCTAGAGCAGATTCCCAGGGTGGTCAGAGAGTTTGCTGATGTATTCCCAGATGAGCTTCCAGGTTTGCCACCTGTCAGAGATGTGGAGTTTTGCATTGAGCTGAATCCTGGGACGGACCCTAAGGTCGGCAGAGTTTACAGGATGTTGCAGTCAGAGTTGGACAAGTTGTACCAGCATGAAGAAGATCTGAAGGCGAAGCAGTTTATCAGAGACAGTAATTCGCCCTGGACAGCACCGGTGATTTTGGGACCTAAGAAGGATGGATCGACGCGCGGATGTGCATTGATTTCCGGCAGTTGAATGCAGTAACCGTGAAGAACAAGTATCCGTTACCCAGGATTGATGACTTGTTTGATCAATTGAGTAAGGCTAGCTCTTCTCTAAGATTGATCTTCGATCTGGATATTATCAAGTGAGGGTCCGGGAGCAGAACATACCCAAGACAGCATTTAGATCACGGTATGGGCAGTATGAGTTTCTGGTGATGCCATTTGGACTGACTAATGCCCCATCAGTATTTATGGATTTGATGAATCGCATCTTTCTACCCTGTTTGGATAAGTTTGTAGTAGTGTTTATAGATGACATCCTCGTCTATTCCAGTAGTGAGGAGGAACATGAGAAACATCTTCGGACAGTTTTGCAGACCTTGAGGGAGCATCAACTATATGCGAAGCTTAATAAATGTGAGTTTTGGTTGGATCATATTTCGTTCCTGGGACACATTATTTCTGGAGCAGGAGTGTCAGTAGACCCGAAGAAGGTTGAGGCAGTGGAGAATTGGTCAGTTCCGAAGACGGTAGCAGAAGTGCGTAGTTTCTTGGGATTGACAGGTTACTACAGGAGATTCGTGGCAGACTTCGCCAGGATTTCGACACCCTTGACGCGTTTGACGCATAAGGATGTAGAGTTTGTTTGGTCGGCAGAGTGTCAGACATCATTTGAAGAGTTGAAGAGGAGATTAATCTCAGCCCCGATCTTGACACTTCCAGTAGGATCGGGAGGGTTTATAGTGTATTGTGATGCATCCGGGAAGGGACTTGGATGTGTATTGATGCAGCATGGTAAGGTGATAGCATATGCATCTCGACAACTTCGAGATCATGAGAAGAATTATCCGACTCACGACCTGGAATTAACAGCAGTAGTGTTTTCGCTTAAGTTATGGAGGCGCTACTTATATGGAGATTGAGTGGAGATTTACACTGATCATACGAGCTTAAAGTATGTGTTTACCCAGAGGGACCTGAACATGAGACAGAGGAGATGGTTGGAATTACTAAAAGACTTTGATGTAAATCTTCAGTATCATCCAGGCAAGGCGAATGTGGTAGCAGATGCCTTGAGCAGGAGAGGTGGTGCATTCATTCTAACCACGCAGAGGCACATTTTGGAAGATCTTCAGGAAATGGGAATTGAAGTGATCTTGCCGCAAGATACGGAAGTTATGGCCAGTTTGCAGATTCAGTCTACTCTCGTAGAGAGGATCAGAGCAACCCAGGCAGAGGATCCGCGAATCCAGAAGCTTCGATCAGAGTGTGAGTCAGGTCTCAGAAAGGAGTTAGTAATCCATAAGGATGGTACACTTAGGTTCGGAAACTGTCTTTATGTACCAGGTGGAGACCTTCGACATGAAGTTATGTCAGAAGCTCATAGTTCTCCTTATTCCATTCATCCCGGAGGCACAAAGATGTACCAGGATATGAAGCAGCACTTTTGGTAGAATGACATAAAGAGGGAGATAGCGAGATTCGTATCCAGATGTTTGGTGTGTCAGCAAGTGAAGGCAGAACAGCAGAGACCGACAGGATTGTTGCAGCCGCTTCCAATTCCGGAGTGGAAGTGGGAGCACATCACGATGGACTTTGTGACCGGATTACCTAGATCTCCGACCGGCCGAAACGCAGTTTGGGTAATCGTGGATCGGCTCACAAAGGTTGCACATTTTCTTCCTTTCAGAGTAGGGCAGTCTACTGAGCAGCTGGCAGACATGTATATGAAACAGATTGTGAGACAGCATGGTGTTCCAGTCAGCATATTATCAGATCGGGACACACGGTTCACCTCTCACTTTTGGCGGAGTTTGCACCAAAGTTTGGGCACCAAGTTGAGGTTCAGTACAGCCTATCATCCGCAGACGGATGGACAATCAGAAAGAACCATTCTGACCTTGGAGGATATGCTACGGGCTTGTACTGTAGACTTCGGTAGAATTTGGGAAGATCATCTTCATTTAGTAGAGTTCTCTTACAATAATAGTTATCAGGCAAGTATACAGATGGCGCCGTTAGAGGCATTATATGGAAGGAAGTGCAGGTCCCCTCTGGCATGGGACGATGTGGGAGAACGAAAATTGTTGGGACCAGAGATGATCACGCAGGCCGTAGATATAGTCAAGTTGATCAGAGAACGGCTTCGAGTCACGCAAGACAGACACCGCCACTGGGCAGATCAGCATCGAAGGCCTCTAGAGTTTGGTGTTGGAGACCAAGTGTTTCTACGGATTTTGCCCACTCGAGGTGTCATTAGATTTGGAACCCGAGGAAAGCTTAGTCCGAGATTCGTTGGTCCTTTTGAGATTCTCGTTCGGGTAGGCGATGTTGCTTATCGGCTTGCCCTTCCTCCCTCGCTATCTGTCAACCCCTGAATTTCAAAATAATTTTTAAATTAAATATATGTATATCAAATAGCTAATTTAGCCTTAAAATAATTTAATACAATTTTTTAGAATTTTAAATAAATATTTAGAAGATTTTAAATAATTTTTAAAAACATAAAATATCACTTTGTAATAAAATAAAATGTTTTAATAGCATTATGCAATTAGTCCAATTGTTTTTAAACCAAATTTGCAATAAGTAATGTTGTATGCAAACCAGTTTTTGCATAAAACTGTTGCGGGTAGGTTTTTGTAATATCTGTTTTGCAAATTTTGAGGCGACGGGTTAAGGTTGCAAATAAGATTTTGTCGAGGGCCTTAGTGTAAGTTGACCCCCACGACTCAGGCCGAGTATTGGCCGAGCGTCGATCGTCGACGACGAAAACCTAATCCTAGAATCCTAATTTCTCGTCGAAAGCCCAAATTAACCCCCTGATCTAACCTATAAAACCCCCCACATTCAAAACCCTAAACTAAATTTCTATTCCCTATCACAAACCACTGCTATTCACTCGTCTTCCCCGACGAGTCGCCGGAGTTAGCCGTTTGCCAGCGCCGCTGATCCAGACGCCTCCGCCGCACTCCAGCACCACTGACGTGTTCGCCGCATCGAGACGAGCACAGCGCCGTCGCCATCCACCACCGCCGATGCTTTCTCTGCCCTGTCGCAGCCGCAACAGCAACCTCCACTGGACACGTACGTGTCACCCGAACCCTGTGTCATTCTGTGTCTCGTGAACACGACCCCAGACGCGCCTAGGGACGAACAGTACATAGGTAGGTTCGGACACGCAGAAATGGTGTCGTGCGTATCGTGCTAAACGAAGACACAAGACTCGTGTCTAGATCTCGTGTCCTAAACAGTCAGGACACGAGAAGTGTTATTGGGTTATTGGGTATTCAAGTGTTAACGAGTTTGGGCTTATGTTATTCATTTCAGTATATAGTAAATGCAAACCCAATCCTATTAGCAAGCTCGTGCTAGCCTATTGGCTAGTAGAGTGGGGCTCAGTCACAGACCACTGCTTAATAGAGTTCGAACCCCCCATTCGCAGGGCTGGGGTATTATTTTTTTGTTCTTTTGGTTTTCTTTAGATATATGTATAATTATATATATGTAATTATATATGATTATATATAATTTTGTAAAATAATAAATAAATATAAGATGTTAATTATTAACTGTCTAGAACATTTTTCTCTAATATATGTTATAAACTATATATTTCACATATATACATCATATTATATATATATATATATATATATATATATATATATATATATATATATATATATATATATATATATATATATATATATATATATATATAAACAACCTTGTATATATATATATACAAGGTTGTTTATATATATATACAAGGTTGTTTATATATACAAGGTTGTTATATATATATACAAGGTGTTTATATATTATATATATATATATATATATATATATATATATATATATATATATATTAATATATATATATATATATATATATATATATATATATATATATACAAGGTTGTTATAATATATATATATATATATATATATATATATATATATATATATATATTATATATATATATATAAAAATATATATATATATATATATATATATAATATATATATATATATATATATATATATATCTATATATATATAATATCTATATATATATATATATTATATATTAACAACCTTGTATATATATATATATATATATATATATATATATATATATATATCTAATATATATATATCTATATATATATATATATATATATATATATATATATATATATATATATGCTTTTGAATTTTATACACACTTGTGTATTTATATACAAATATAGTTATGCTATATTTACATGTTACTTTATTGACAATATTCATGATATGTATATTTTACTGTATTAAAATATATTATTTTATTACTTACGTATTTATATCAGTATTTTTGTAAACTGTGGATTATGGCCATCTGAGTCCAGGCCTAGTATGGGTTCTGTGGACCCAAATGAGCCTAAATATATTCAAGACCTGTACGAGTCATATCGGACTTGATTCATTGCTTTGGGTCCCGTATCTGGACTCCGGTTCAATTTTGTATACGTGGATAAAATATTAAATAATTAATTATTTATTTTTCTAGAAATTATAACTTGTTGTATTTGAACTTTTATATATAATTTAAGTGCTGGAAAAATCTGGAAAAAATTATATTTAAATACTATATTAATTTAGCTAATTTAATATAATTTTTCTAGGATTTAATTAGTAATTTTGACATTTTATAAAAAATAGGAAATCAGAACTCATTTTCAGAGTAGTTATGTTTACTGATTTTTAATAAATATCTATGAGCGTTTTAAATTCCAGAAAAATTAGTAGAAATTTCTATAATTAACAAGGTTGAGTTTAGAGCTTTTTTTTATAATTATTAGAGTTATATAACTATTTTAATAATTTCTAGAGTGAATTGCATAGATGGAATTACTAATTAATAATTGTCTTTAAGTCATGACTTGTGATTTTTGGGTATTTCTAGTATTTAAAATGTTGACCTACCTTAGAGTGGAAGACCTAGAGGTTGGTTTAGATACCATATCACCTCACATTGGATTCCTATGCTAATTTCATTTAGGTAAGTATCCAAATGCGTCGTGTCACACCAGTAGTGTTAGTCTTTGTTTATAACTTAGATAACTGAGATAGTTCATATTTGTGACAGTGCCAGGACACCAGACATCTATAGAATTTCCTTTACTACCTTGCTTTGCTAGAGGCAAGTACCTCTACAAACTTTATTTATAGCATATAATGAATTGTGTATAAACCATGTTAAATACCGATATCTAAACTGGAAGTCATACCTCTACATGTTCCACATACTTTATACTGCTTTCAATATCCACCATGTTTCATACCGTTCTCGTATCTCTCATATATTTAGAATCTGGGTTATGGGAAAACTAATAGCTGAGTACGTGATCATGTCCCCTTCTCCCGTACGTACGTACCGAACAAGGTTGACATTTTATGTATACCTTGCCCTAGGCGCACCAGTTGTATCTGTACGTATGTACATATATCGCTTGTTTACTTGTACGGAAGTACATTTTATATACTTGTGCCACAGTATATTTTACACCTATTAACGATCACGTACCTGCTACAGTTTTAAACATTACATATACATCTGTCTCTACGACATATATGTCCTTGCCATGATAGATTGTAATATGTCATGATTCCTATTTATTACACTTCATTTCATTTCATACTTCGTATATTTAGTTTGTTAGAATCAGTATTTGCTCCCGTCCTGACAGGATAACGTTGTAGGTATACTTACCGAGGAGGAGTTGTTATGTGATTCCTATTATGGAGTTGCCGTCGAGGATCAGACTTTACCTTACGAGGATGTACCTGCGGGAAAACTCGTCTAGTTTGTTTAGTTGCTCGGGACTTTTGAGAGTAGTCATATTTCGACTATGTATTTTGATACTGGACCTGTATCCAGTTTTATGTCTTGGCTATGTATTCGGAACATATTTATATACAAGATGACTTTTGTGTTTGGGATATTTTCTATTTCAAAATAACATATAGAACTGTTAGCACACTTTGAACTTATCTTGTTTGTCTTTAGAATAGCTTACTATATTTTATCTCAAGCGTAGGCTGTACATGACTCAGCCCGGCCCAACAATTTGGGTAACGAATCGTGACATATTTTTAGTGGTGGCCCATGCAGGTCCTGACTAAATTGTTTGGTTACGTTATTGTACCAAGCATGCCTGCAATTAGGAACTTAAGGTAACTAAACAACATTAGGAATAAACATTTAGAACACCTAGAGGATTACTAGGATTGCAACATAGGAAACTCATCACAGCGTATGCTCGTTATTACAAATTAGACTTTCTTGTTGTTATGATTGTTTACCTTAAAGAGTTCTTATAACTCCTTTTATTTGATAGATGGTGCTCACCCACTCGTCCCAGCATGCCACACCTGAAAATGGCACAGTTCCTATCCAGTCGGTTGACCAGTTGACCGATGCACCTCCACCTCCACCTACCATACTCCCCCACTCCACAAATCCACCAACCCAGGTGCCTCCACCACCTTCCATATCACAGTCCCAGCAGGACCCGATACTCGCACCACCACCTATTAGTATACCAGCCCAGGCTTCCGTCACTCTCGACGGGAACCAACTGCTCACTCTGATCCAGGGGTTCCTAACGACCGATCAGGAGAAGACCACCTTACTCCGCCAGAGCATGGAGCGTTCTGAGGAGCGTACCATGGTCCCACCACCGGTAGAGCCACGACAGAGAGCGGGGAATATCAAGGACTTCATGGGCTTGAACCCCAGGGAGTTCATGGGGACTGAAGGCATCGTAGTAGTAGATGACTGGCTAGACTCGGTAGAGAGGAAGCTCCTCGGAGCTAGGTTGCCGGGTGACCTTCAGGTCGAGGCAGCAGGATTTCTGCTGACAGACTTGGCAGGAGTTTGGTTCAGGAACGCCACTATTCACGAGGGGGAGAGCCACATGGGATCAGTTCAAGATCCAGTTCAAGAAAAAATTCTTTTCGACCACCGCTAGAGTAGCCATGGGGTTACAATTCCAGAACATCCAGCAGGAGAACCGTTCTGTTGACGAGTATGCACCGAAGTTTAGTCATTTGAGTCATTTCGCTCCTAGTCTGGTTGCAGACCCAGAGGAGATGATGCGTAGGTTTTATCATGGTCTAGTCCCAGACATTGTCATTCTCCTAGTGGCGAATGGGACGACTGACTACTACCAGAGCTTGGAGTTGGCCCGGAGTATAAAGGAGCATCTTTTGTCTTACAAGAGGCAGGCTTCCGTACATCACAAGAGACCTTCCAAGCGCCAGGCTTTTCAGCCGAGAGCACCGACACCGCACCAGCAGACATACCGTCCTCCCACAACACATCATCCCACCCCACCAGTTATAGCCCCGGGACCACGGCAGCAGAAGGGAGCTGTGTGTTCATTCTGTAGGAGGTCAGGGCATGATTACTTCATCTGTAGGAAGAGGTTGGGGCGGTATTTAGCTTGTGGGTCAACCACCCATCAGCTTCGAGACTGCCCAGTAGCGAGGGTACCAGGTGCTGGACCACCATCTAGAGGACCGCCGCTCCCGACTCAGCAGCAGAGGTTCGGGTAACATCTACAACAGAAGGGACCCCAGGGGAAGGCTTATAGTCTGGCTCTTGAGGCAGAGCCAGAGCAGGTTTCGGAGCCAGATTATTTGGCCGACGTCATCACAGGTCATGTTTATTTGCATACTTTCTTAGCTCTATGCTTGTTTGATTCCGGTGCATCGCATAGCTTTCTGTCATTAGAGTTTTTGCATAAACACCACTTAGTAGCTACACCTACCGAGAAGATGAGTAGAGTAATGACGGAAGGCAGACCAGTACCCATTAGAGCTATCTATAGATGCTCTATTACTATATCTGGGAGAGAGTTTAGGGGACGATTCTTCGTGATGCCACTTCCCGGGTACGATATCATATTGGAAATGGATTGGCTCAGCTATGCTCACGCAGATATAGACTGTCATGAGGGTAGTATTCTGTTCAGTCCCCCAGGCACGACACCATTCAGTGTCAAAAGGACAGGGCCGGAGATTAGCCTAGAGCCGAGCTGTTGTACGATAGTTGGGGAGTTAGCACCGCCACACCCTATCATCATGGAGTTTATGAATGTATTACTAGAGGATCTTTCAGGACTTCTGCCTGACAGAGATGTGGAGTTCACTATAGATTTAGGACCGGGTCCATCACCAGTATCCCGGGCTTGCTACAGAGTGAACCCCAAGGAGGCTGTAGAGATGAAGGAGCAGATCGATGACCTGTAGAAAAAGGGTTTCATTCGATCTAGTGTTTCTCCATGGGGAGCACCAGTACTTTTTGTACCGAAGAAGGATGGTACAGTCCGGTTGTGTATTGACTACTGGGCATTAAATACCATCACCATTAAGAACAAATATCCTCTGCCCAGGATATATGATTTGTTCGACCAGTTGAGTGGGGCGAAGGTATTTTCCAGGATAGATTTGAGGTTCGGTTACCACCAGGTGAAAGTCGGGGCTGAAGACATCCAGAAGACTGTGTTCAACACGAAGTATTGGCAGTACGAGTTTTTGGTGATGCCCTTTGGTCTCACAAATGCGCCAGCTGTCTTTATGAACTTGATGAATAAGACATTTCACCGGTATCTGGATAAGTTCCACTACCAAAATTTGTCGATTTAGCGACGGCCAAATCTGTCGCCAGTCCGACGGGAATTTGTATTAGCGACCGATCACTGACGGGTCTTGGCCAAAATAATCCGTCGGCAATCAGCTCGTCGCTAATAAAGATCCGTCGCTACGTAGTCGTCAAGCGACGGCTTTTCGACTGCACAATACGAAGCATTAGCGACTAATTTTCGACGGACTTTCGTCCATTTCAAGTATTAAATACTGAACCGTGTAGACAATAGCGACGTAATGGTCCATCGATAAACCGTCGTAATAGCGTATCAGAGTGTATCGTTCCGTCGCTATTCTGTCGATCGCCGTCGATAACAAAGGACGGATTAGCGACAGAAAACTGACGGATTATCCGTCGACCATGTTCTGGAAATGCTTGGCATTTCCAGAACCATGGCGACAGATGAGTCGTCGCTATTCCGTCGTTACGCCGTCGACAGCGCGACTGATTAGTGGCTGATTATCCGTCGCCATGATTCTGAAAATGTCCAACATTTCCAGAAACTTGTCGACGGAGTATCCGTTGCTACGGCCGTCGATAGAGCGACTGATTAGTGGTTGATTATACGTCGCCGTGGTGACGGATTTTTAGTCGCCATGCCGTCGAACTATATACCACCAGAACCATGCCGACGGATATTCCGTCGACTACCCGTCGCTACCCTGGAAATAGTTTCAAATCTCTAGTTGGCGACGGAATTTTCGTCAAAAATTAGTCAAAAACTAGAAATATCCATCGCTAACCGGTCACTAGTCCGTCGCTAACTGAGATTTTTTGGAAGAAAAATTGCAGCACTTTTCCTATTCACAAAAATATGCATAAACCAAACCAATACATAATGCACACCAATTATCCAACAATCACATAGACCAAATATATAATGCACACCAATTATCCAAGAATCACATAGACCAAATATGCACATACGAATTTAATGCACACCAATTATCCAAGAATCACATAGACCAAACCAAATTAATAGAAAATAGACATCAATTATCCTGAAGAGTAACCTAATATCCGTCGTTATAATCCATTATAGCACAATTAATCCAAAATTGCCACAAATATTCCAAAATTTCTTAATTACAATATTTTAAGAAGGAGGAGGAGTTCGATTGTCCGGTGGTGGTAATCTCTGCTGCGACCGACGAATATACTCCTCCACTAGGTACGGCGGAAAGCCGTTGTAGACACTGCTCGGAAGTCGGGCGTAGCTGCTCTGGCAACATGAGATCCAGGAGTGCCGTCACAGTCGAAGGCGGTACCAAAGGGGCATCAGGGTTGAAAGAAAGATGACCCACGGAAGAAGGACCGACACCAGCAGTCGACGGACCAGTAGAAGACGGACCAACACCATCAGCAGACGGACCGGCAGCAGCAGACGGACCGGCAGAAAGTACGAAGAAAACTGCTCCCGCAAAGACGACACCGCCTCGTGCAGCTGCGTAAGCTGCGACCTAACATCATCGTCTGCCGGGGCCACGGGAGGAGGCGGTGTCGGTGGAAATCTCTGCGTCGCCATGTGCAACGGCCCTAGGGAGCCGACTCCGTACAGGAGCCCTTTCTTAAAGCCGATGACGGTATCTACGAACAAGTCGTTGCGAGAGGCCAAAGAAGAGGGCGTCCGGGCGGGCGTCGTTTTACCGACATCCTCGATGTCAGTTAACTGAGCCCGACTAAGGGCCTCACGATACGCAGCCTATCAAATGAATGTGTTTATATTATAAGATTTACCTAAGTTGTAATATAAATCCTATGTTTCACTAAGTTGAGTGTGAATCCTAAGTTTACCTAAGTTATAGTCCGAATACTTTTAATTCTAACGTAAATCTCATAAACATAAGTACTTACATCAGTCTCCTTGGCCCTCTCGTCAACGAAGCTCCCGTCCTTCCGTCTTTTGTGGGTATGCTGGAACACGTCGTGCATGGTGACCGATTCTGGCGCCCTTTCCTCCTTCACCGCCCGTTGGGCCTGCATTCGAAATTTTTGAAGAACTTGATTAACTCCGTATATTAATAATACCTAATTCGATAGTGAAATGAATTTACGGTATCTCACCAGATCTGCAAGCGTCGCTGCGTGGGGCCTTGATCCCCCCGTATGAAGCCCCGCGGCCTGTCGGTTCGCCTTCGCCTTCTCCGACTTCTCCTTGTACGTAGGAGTATCCATCATACCTAAGAGGTCCTCATAATACTCCTGCCGGATCCAATTCGGTCTCCTATGCCCCATTTTCAGGTCATGAATCATATCCCGTATCTTTTTCGAGGCAAGCGCTTCTGTAGGTCCTGCGGATCGCGTCCTCGCGATGGGGGGCCACCAGTACATCGTCTAACATAAAAATTCAATTATCACGTAATTTAAAAAATGGTTGATTAAAGAGTTACTAATAATTAACCAGAAGATATAGATATATACCCTCAACTCGTCGAACCAGACGTACTTCACGTTTGGGGGCACCGACAAAAAGTTGAGGTAGGGACCATGGAAGTTAGCCCTGATAATTTCTCCAAGAGCCCAGGCAACATTAAACGGAAAAAACCTACAAAGAAGAAACGACTGGATTATTAACTTGAATAAATGAAAGAAATTTAATAAATTATCTTAAATTTACTTACGAGGTCCCCGCAGGCCATAGCTCTCATTGGAACTCGCCTCTCGGCCTCTCTGGTGCCGTCGGAGGATCCGCGGGTCCGCGTATGTACTCTCCAGTAATCGGATGGAACCGAGTATGGGGGTACTCCGGGGCCCACTGTGCAGTAACTGGGGGATCCACTAGTGGATCCGCTGCGGGTGGTTCCGATAGTGGAACGGATCCGCTAGCAGATCCGGACTCATGCTTCGATGAAGTGGTCGATCGACGGCGGGATGGCGTCTGTACCCGGGGTACTCTCCGGGTCGGGGTCGCTTGATAGGGTCACATCCCGGGAATTTTGAATGCGACCACGACCACCAGCACCACTACGACCACGACCACGCTGACCACCACCACCACCACCACTACCACCACCAGCACCACGACCACGGCCAGCCATCATGACCTGTAAATAGAACACATAAACATAATTAACAATATAAAAGTGTAAATGAATATAAAATTCTAAACTAAAATATACATACCACCAGTAGGGAGACGAGTGCCGCCACGACGAAAAAGTCTGGGACTGCCATCTGCAATAAGTAAATAATCGAATGAAAAAAAACATGAATTCACGTAATTGCTTTTATGAGGTCAAACTTAATTCGCGTAATTGGAAGTGTTTTTAATATACAACAATATTTAACCTAATCATCATCTTCGTTCTCATCCTCGGCCTCGTCTTTATCATCATCCTCCTTATCCTCATCCTCATCCTTATCTTCATCGTCGATTTCATCTGTATCCTCATCCCCATCAAATTCTTCTTCTTCTTCTTCTTCTTCTTCTTCTTCTTCTTCTTCTGTTTCAATATTTGGGACAAGACGTCTCTTTCTCCCCTGGTTGAAATCTAAGTCTTGTGTATCAACCTCTTCCTTCCCTCTATTTTCCTCAACAATATCTTCAACATCCATTGTATCTGAGTGTTGTCCCATGTATTGGAACTTTTCGATCTGGTCCTCTTGGTATGCTGGGTCTCCAACGTTGAATGTATTTCTAGATTTAATCTTGTATACTGTCCACCAGTCAAATTGATCTCTACGACGCCTTGGGTCTTGTTAGTAGACTTGAACAGCCTGATTTGTTATCGCAAATGTATCGACCCTCTATACCTTCTGCGATGATTTATATCGACAAATCCAAATTGTTTATCGATTCTCCAACGATATTTGGTGTCGTATCGAACCACTCACATTTGAACATCACAATATGCATATCATATGGGCCAGTATATTGTTAATCTACAATATCCCGAAGCACTCCATAATAGTCAAGTTCGGCTCGTCGTCATAGATCGTGCCTCTTATGCAAACACCGGAATCCTTGGTACTGATGCCGTATTGATAAATTCGAAATTTAGCATTCTGAGTTGACTTAAACCTGAAGCCATTAACGACATAGCATGGCCCAAGTCTTTATTTGCTTCTTCGGTCCCAATGCCAGATAACGAACACTCTCATGAGTGAGTGTTGTTTCAGGCAATAAAACCTGTAAACAAATATTTTAATTTAAATGTTTTAGATTATATATTTGTAATCTCTTAATAATCACAGTTACTTATGTATTTGTGAAACCATGACGGAAATGTACAATCAACCTCTCTTTGAAGTCCCTCATCGGTAATATCGGGTTCCTCATTTTGACTTCATCTCTAAATACGCTATTAGAGAAAATAAGAATAATAAGTGTAATCACTTACTTCATCAAATTCGAGATTATAACGAGTGCAAGTGTACTGACTTACTTCTCCAATCTCTCATCTCTCTCACTTCTTGTATGTCACAGTTTAACAAGACATATCGGTAAGCGGCATCATACCGTCGTCTGTCAACCACCGTCTTTTACTAGCCCCAACAGGCTTGCCCCTTACATGAATATTCCTCCATCCTCAACGTCCTCATCATTCCTTTGAGGTCTATTTCGATTGTCTTAACATGAGTATCGAAATAAATGGAGCAGGAGTTTGACACATCTTCGATAAGATATGCTTCGCATATCGAAGCCTCTATATGAGCCTTGTTGCCAACTTTCTTCTTTAGATGGTGTAGGTATCTAGAGAGACAAATTACTTGAGAAATAAGAAAGAATTTTAAACCCACTGAAATCCAACTTAAATTATATCGATTTTTATGTACCTTTCAAATGGGTACATCCATCGATAATGAACAGATGCACCGACATGGGCTTCGTATGCTAGATGAATCGGTAGATGCTCCATGCTGTCGAAGATGCCATGAGGAATATTTTCTCCAACTTACAAATTGTTAAGATATCTTCTCTCTCAAGTTCAACCATGTGTTGCACAGTCAACTTAGTTGAACAAATATCCCTAAAGAATATTGATAGTTCGGCCAACGGAACCCATACAGCAGAAGGCACAACTCTTTCAAAGCAATGGGCAGTAATCTTTCCATAAACCTGGCATTCATGACTCTTCATTTCCGTTACTTGCGTTCATTGAGATCAACGCATCTAGACAAATTCGACACATAGCCGTCGAAAAATCTTAAAGTAGATACCCACTTGCAGATTATTAATCTATCTCCTTGCTCAATGTGTATTGTGCTATCGGCTTACTAATTGCCAGCAGCTCCCTTTGTATCAAGTTAGATAAGGACGCTTGCATATCTCGGCAATGTCTTGTCTTGCTTTGGATTGTCCTTCGTCTTTCCTTAATGTCCATGACGGTATTGAAGACATATCGAACACATTCTTTTCGATATGCATACATCAAGATTATGCTTATAAGATCTTTCCAATAAGCAAGTCCCAGAAGATACTCTGTTTGGTCCAGTTATGGGTTTGTCCGAACCCATCGACATGATGTTCGATGGATCTTCCATTACAGTGGGCAAGTCCTTTATATCTTCCAAATATCATATCCCGACAATCTGGCAGGCGGATGAGAAAATTCTTTTTCCACTCTGAACGCGTCATTGTTCTTTCTCCAAGGATGACTTGCGGGGGCAGAAATTGACGATGAAACAATCAAAGAAAGAAGTTTTTCCTCCATGCTTAGGCAGAACGCCTTACGATTTTGCATGTATATCGGA
The DNA here is from genome assembly GCA_029216955.1 of Iris pallida. Classification (NCBI taxonomy): domain Eukaryota; kingdom Viridiplantae; phylum Streptophyta; class Magnoliopsida; order Asparagales; family Iridaceae; genus Iris; species Iris pallida. Next base: position 6,902 of record JANAVB010013068.1, on the reverse strand, counting down.
CAAGACAGGGTGCCGTGAGTACTCCATCCCGACAGCATACCGTATGCGAAAAAATTATTGATTGTCCACATCAGTGAAGCTCTCATCTGAAAGTTCTGTTTTCCTGGAAATATCATAGGTCGTGACGTCGATCTCCAACAGCTGTTTTAGCTCATCCACCAACGGCTGTAAAATATATCGATATTCTTCGTCAGATTTTTGGGACCCGGTATAATAGTTGTGTCAAGAATATATAAGGAGTCTTCATACACATCCATGGTGGCAGATTGTAAGGGGTCAGAATGACCGCCAGCATGATTGAGATCCGACTGCCGAAAGGGCGAAGCCATCAGAACATAGCCCCATGCTTACATTTCTAGGCTCTGCAGCAAAATCTGGATGGCGAAAATCGAAATATTTCTACGCCTCTCCATCCAAGGATGTGACATTTCTCCATCATCCTTTGTGCGTTCGTCGTTATGCCACGTCATGTGTTCTGCTATATTCTGAGACATATACATCCTCTGCAAGCGCTTCGTGATCGACAGTAAATATACTTTTTAAGGATGTCGTTTTCTAGTTGACTTTCCTTTTCCCCTGACTGGCTTGTAACGATCCGTTTACAGAAGCTACAACTTTCTACATTCTCGTTCTCCTTTAGTACAACATGTATCCGTTGCGACAACAATCTATCTTGTCGTACCCCAGTCCCAGTTGTCGGACCATCATCTTTGACTTGTAGAAGTTTTTTAGAAGCTCTTTTGATTCCTTCGGTAACACCTCCTTCATTAGTTGTGTAATCCGATCATAGCAAGTTTGTGGCAAGTTAAAATCGGACTTTATGTTCAACAACCGCATCGTCGCTGACAGTACGGAATGTGGCTCACAACCAGGATATAAAGAAGTTTCATCAGCATCCTGAAACATATCATAGAACTCCTTCGCCTCGGGATTAGGATCCTCCGGATCAAAATTAGGCCCTGTCGCATCGTACACCATATCTCGTGCAAGGTTCTGCACGTCTCCATAATCAACAGAGCATTTGTCATCATCGACGACAAAATCCGCTGCAGCATTATCATCAAAAGCATAAGTAGCAGCATTCGCAACCTGTCTTTCCGCATATAGTTCACTTTGCGATGACCACAGGCCGTAATCACGTACGAAACCCTTACGGGTCAAATGATCTCTTACACTCACCACTTCTTCATAACGTCTATTGCGACAATTACGACATGGACACTTGATTTTGTTACCGTCCATAAACTGAGCTTTGCTCATGGCATACATAAGAAACACTTCTACGCCTGCCTGAAAATCGTCACTCACACCTATTCTGCTCTCGTGTTGTCGTTTGTACATCCATGTACGATCAACGAAATAACGATCTATCACAGATTGGATGTAAAAATCTGTATAGTAAGACAAACTAAACAAACAGAATTAGTATATAATCATGTAACTGGTGGATCCGCTGGTATTCTAGCTCGAGAAGAGAAAAATCTAAGTACAGTTGTTACTAATAGTTCGATACCGATACCGATACCGATAGTTCGATACCGATACCGATAGTGCGATACCGATACTGATAGTCCGATACCGATAGTACGATACCGATACCAATAGTGCGATACCGATAGTTCGATACGATATCGATAGCCGATAGTCTGATAGTCCGCTAGCGATACCGATAGTTCGATACCGATACCGATAGTCCGATAGTTTCGATACCAATAACCGATACCGATAGTCCGATATTGATTCTTCGATAGTCCACTAAGTCGAAATGATTCCTCTTAAGCGTCAAGCATGTTATACACGGTTCAACTTGACGAGTCAGTAAATATTTTTGTGGTTTGTATGCTTGCAGCAGAAAATCAAGTTTTAGAGTCATTATAGGTCAATTAATCAAACTGAGTCAATCTATCTATTTCTAAATTGCAAGAGTCCACTTCTAGGATATGGGAGCTATATCCTAAATATCTAGGCTAAATTAACTTGGTTAGGATACTAGAGTGTCCTTACTATCTCGCAAGCACTACCTTAGCCTAGTTACACTACCATTAATTACCTATAATTCCTACTATTCTACAATCACACGTTACACACCCAAGCTATCCTGCATGCTAATAGGCATGATAGGCCTGCCTTCATTCCTCACTCTCTAAAGCACACATACACATATAATGTATATCACAGTTAGATGTATAGATATATACATCTATATAGAAGCCACAACTGATACACTCTAAGGGTCGGTTTTCCAGGAAAAAACTTCACTTATTCAGTGACTTTGGTGAAGCGAATGTCCAAACTCCAGGAAAAACTTCACTTATTCAGTGACTTATGCAGATGAAGAACTCGTACTGTCCTTGACACAGTGAACATATACACCATGAACCCAAACCCCATATTCGTATTTACAAATCCAAACACCACCAACTAATGGATAACACCCAATATGGATAACACATTATTTATCCAATATATAAACTCAGATGAATATGAGAAGCAAAGCCCCCCGCCGCCCCCGACCAAAGCCCGCCGCCCTAAGCCCACCGCCCAGCCTCCATGCCCCCCCCCAAGCCCGCCGCCCAGCCCCCGACGTCCCCGCCCCAAGCCCACCCCGCCCAGTCCCCGACGTCCCCGCCCCAAGCCAGCCCCCAGCCCCCGCCCCCCCCCAAGCCCCCACCCAGCCCCCGACGCCCCCGCCCCAAGCCCGCCGGCCCTGCTACCCTACGACATCGAGAGAGAGAGAGAGAGAGAGAGAGAAGAGATCGAGAGAGAAAGAGAAAGGGATTACCTTCGGGAGAGAGTGAGGAGAGGACGTCGACGCCGATCACCAAAGCCGCGGGAGAGAAGAGAGGAGAGAGAGAGAGGAGAGAGTGAATTTGGGAAGAATGCGAAAAGTTTCTCCCGCCGTTTCAATTTAAGTCTGGAACGTATATTTAGCGACGGACTACGACGGATTTTAATCCGTCGCCCGTTAGTCGCTATTTTTGATACTTGTCGACTGAATATCCGTCGCTACGTAGTCGAAGATTGTCCCGCCAATTCTCACACAATTTTCGCCAAATAATCGACTATATAGCGACGGCTGACTGTCCGTCGCTATATCTCCGACGCCCTAGCGACGGATGTGCGACCTTTCCTCCCCTAAAAATAATAAAAAAAAAACGGCTTGTCGTCAGTAATCCGTCAGCTAGTTGCCACAAGCCGTCGCGAACGCCGACGGAAACGTTCTGTCGCTAATTTTCGTCGCTAATTTACTGTATTTTGGTAGTGTTCGTCGTAGTATTTATCGATGACATCCTGATATACTCGAAGACTTCGGAGGAGCACACAGAGCACTTGCAGACAGTTTTGGAGATTCTGAGGAAGGAGAAGTTGTATGCCAAATTGTCGAAGTGCGAGTTCTTTATAGACCGAGTAGAGTTTCCGGTCATGTGGTCACAGGAGAGGGGATCTCACTGGATCCCAGGAAGATTGTTGCCGTCGAGACATGGAAGGCTCCAACATCAGTTTCAGAGATAGGAGTTTCTTGGGTTTAGCAGGGTATTATAGAAAGTTTGTCCAGGACTTTGCTAGGATAGCTAAACCCATGACGAAGCTGACGCGGAAGGACGCAGAGTACATCTGGTCAGAGGACTGCCATGCAGTATTTGAGGAGATAAAGAGAAGGCTGACGACCGCTCCAGTTTTGACATTACCTTCAGGATCTGGAGGTTTCACCATTTACACAGCGATGCTTCGGGAAAAGGGCTAGGATGTGTCCTATAGCAGCATGGAAAAGTGATTGCTTATGCATCTAGGCAATTACGGACTCATGAACGAAACTATCCTACCCACGACCTAGAGTTAGCTGCGGTGATCTTTGCACTCAAGTTGTGGAAACACTACTTATACGGAGAGCGAGTAAAATCTTTACTGACCACAAGAGCTTGAAGTACGTTTCATGCAGAAGGAGCTGAACATGAGGCAAGACGATGGTTGGAGTTGATGAATGACTTCAACATTGATTTACAGTATCACCCACGGGAAGGCAAATGTGGTGGTGGATGCGCTGAGCAGCATCCGATGGCATGGTATCTGATGATAGATCGACATTTATGGGAAGATCTGGAAGCTCGATATAGAGGTAGTTCGGCCAGGATCAGTGATACAGATATGGTACTAGACATTCAGTCAGGCTTGATGGAGCATATCCAGGAGACACAGTCTACAGATGAGAGCCTCCGCAGACTTCGAGTCCAGGCTTTAGCTGGATTGCTTGATGACTTCACCATAGCAGAGGATGGATCCTTGAGGCATGGACACCGGTTATGGTGCCGAAGGGAGAGCTGATAGAGACAGTCTTACAGGAGATGCACCGATCGTGATATTTTATTCACCCTGGTGCCAACAAGATTTACCGTGACTTACGGGAACATCTTTGGTGGCACGGGATGAAGAGAGATGTATCACGCTTCATTTCGAGATGCCTAGTTTGCCAGCTGGTCAAGGCGGAGCATAAGAGACCAGCTGGTCTATTGCAGCTATTACCCATTCCCGAGTGGAAGTAGGAGCATATTATGATGGACTTCGTTTCAGGGCTTCCTCCTTCCCAAGGAGGGAAGGATGTCATATGGGTCATCGTTGACAGGCTGACGAAGTGTGCGCACTTTATACCCTTCAAGGTGGGGCTCTCCACCGAGAAGTTGGCAGAGCTATACATGCAGCAATAGTTTGCTTGAACGGAGTACCGGTGAGCATCGTATCGGACCGGACAGCAGATTCATGTTCCATTACTAGAGGAGCTTGCAAGAGGAGTTGGGCAGTCGGCTCAAGTTCAGTACAGCGTACCATCCACAGACCGATGGACAGTCCGAGAGGACGATACAGACGCTAGAGGACATGCTGAGGACTTGTGTGCTAGATTTTAGCGGATCATGGGAGAGCCATCTGCACTTGGTAGAGTTGTCATACAACAACAGCTACCAAGCTAGCATCGGTATGTCTCCTTTCGAGGCACTATATGGACGACGATGCCGTACACCCTCTTTGGGATGATGTTGGGGATCGAGTTATGCTTGGGCCAGAGATGATCACTGATGCAGCAGAGAAGGTCAGGATGATCAGAGACAGACTCAGAATTGCTCAGGACAGGCAGAAACACTGGGCCGATGCTAGTCGCAGATCGATGGAGTTCGCTGACGGAGATATGGTGTTGGTGAAGATATCACCTACTAGAGGGACTATCCGGTTCGGACGAAGCGGCAAGTTGAGCCCCAGATACATTGGACCGTTCGAGATACTCGGCAGGATCGGAGATGTAGCTTACAGGGTTGCACTTCCACCCAACCTAGCAGGGGTTCACGATGTCTTTCATGTGTCCTCAGCTGAGGAGATACGTTCCAGACCCCAGCCATGTGCTAGATCATTCAGAGTTGGAGATCGGACCGAGTCTTGTAGTTACTGAGCCGCCAGTGGAGATATTGGACCGGAGGAGAAGAGGTTGAGGAACAAAGTCATACCCTTGGTTCGAGTAGCTTGGAGCCGTCACTCCTCCGGGAATCTACTTGGGAGAGGGAGTCGGACATGAGGGAGAGGTACCCTTACTTGTTCGACCCAACAGCCGCGAGGGAACCATCCGTTCCCGTTTGATACCTTAGAGGTTAGTCTTAATAGTAGCCTTAGTCATTGTTTTAATTGCTTTCTATGTTAGAATGTTTGTAAAGTCTGCTATTCTTATGAATTTCGAGGACGAAAGTTTTCAAGGAGGAAAGATTTGTAAGCCCTAGATATTTTAAAATATTTTTAAATAAGGATTTTAATTTTTAATAGCATTTATATCCTTAAAATAAATTATTATAATTATTAGAAATTTTCTAGAATTTTTAAATAATTTTTAAATGGTATTTAAAGCTTAAAATATCATTTTAATTTATTAAATTGTTTTAAATGCTTTTTGCAATTATTTTAATATTTTAACCAGTATGCAATATTTAAATTGTCTGTACAAATTTTATTTGCACAGAGCAGAGCAGGGGGGGTATTATGCAAATTCGATTTTGCACATAACTAAGGCGTGGGGGTTTTTGTAATTATCGAATGTTGGGGGGGTTTCTGTAAGAATTTGTGACCACCGCCTTCGTCTAACCCTAATCCCGACGACCGGCGGCCTAAACCCTAACCCAAATTCCTAAAATCTAGGTCGGAACACTAACCAAAACCTAATTGAACCCAGTCCCGTCCTATAAATAGACCCCTCGACTAAACCCTAACCCCACTCACCACCCCGATCGACCTAGCCACCGCTACGCGATTTTCTTCTCCGACGAGCTCGCCGGAGTTAGACCCTTGCTGTCGCCGCCATTACAACCATCGCCGTCGCCATCAACCACCACCACCTTGTTCGCCTCGACGAGACGAACCCACCCAGCGCCACCTTCTCCGACGACCATGATGCCTCCTCCGCCGTATAGCACCCCCGACAGCTCCCTCACGTCAGACACGTACGTGTCTCTTCGTATCTACTTCACCCCCGTGTCTCGTTTCACGTAGATGGGTCGTTTCGTGTCGGTGAGTTTAATGGTGGACTCGAACACGAAATTCGCGTCGTGCGTGTCGTGCTAGCCTCGACACAGGATTCGTGTGCCCGTGTCCCTAACTGTCAGGACACGGATTTAAAATAAGGTTTAATGGGTTCGGGTTGAACAGTAACGGGTTTAACCCCCACAGTAATGGGTTTACTGTGTATAATGGGTATGGGTTTGGGCCCAATGGTTTTTGGGCTGTATTTAATTATATATATATATATATATATATATATATATTATATATATATATATATTATATATATATATATATAACATACATATATAAATACATATATATATATATATATTTTTTTTTTACTATTATTAATATATCTATATATATAT